>CM035411.1:22191099-22226099 GCA_020310875.1 Ceratopteris richardii
CTATTTTGCAGAGGATGTTTATCCCAACTGGAATACGAATTAGGGATGATTTGAAGATTTTTGGGTATTTTGTACTGTCTAATGTAGGTTTCCAAAGTTTTATTTTAAGTCTCTATAGAAGTGCATAGAAAAGTTCATATCAGTGAACATATATCACTTCTTGTGGACCTAGTGGAGGGCAGCCATCTTCCATTGTTGCATTGGTTTGTTAGAATTACTCCCCATCACTATACTCAATGATAATTATGAATACCATATAAATATAACTACATTATTACATATCTTTACAAATACATAGGAAGAAAGGAGTTCAATGATAAAAAATATGATTGAAGAGGACTGAGTTTTACTCATGAAGCTTAGCATGAAACAAAGTAAATCAGATGAGAATGTAATCTCTATTAAATATGGATGCTCAAATCATGTGGCAGGGAATCTAAGACTACTCTAAAATTCAAAAGATCCAAAATGTAATCGTGAAGTACAATCAAGAGATGATTCATAAAGCCTTATGGGGAAGATTGGAAATTTCAAGACCCTAGATAATAATAGAAACTTTTTGAGGAAATTTTTTATATGTACCTAGGTTCATAAAGAATTTGATGTGTAGGAATGATTGTAAAGAAACGATTGCAGGTTAGATTTAGAGCTTATGGATCATATGTGGGAGATCCATACTAGAGCTTTAAGAAGATTTCCAATGGAGGAAGACATGTAAATTTTTCACTTTTGACCTCCAAGATACTAAAAAGATTGCATTTTTCAATTAACATGCACAATGATTTTCAAAATTAAAAGTTTGGAAGAAAAGATACATTCATGGAGACATCTTGGAAGTTGTTGTCTAGATAGATGTTCGGGGATCATGTAAAGAGTGATCCATCTCTAGGTCAAGTTCTTATTAATCTTTCATTTATGATTGCAGTATATGGACTATTCTCTACTTTATGAGGATAAAAAATGAAGTGTTCTCTTTTTTCAAGAAATTTCTTTCTCCTATTGATAACCAAACAAGTAAATAATTAGAAATTCTTAGGTTTGATGAATATGCAAAAAAATTCTCCCTTGAATTTGAATTGTTTTAAGAGGAAAGAGACATCAAGAGGGAGATAAAACGTAGATATACATGAAAATAAATGGGCTTGTAGAAAAGTGGAATAGAACCATTCTTGAGAGACCCAGATCTATGTTCAATGAGAAGAAGCTTTGCTATTATGATTGGTTAGAGGTACTATCAGATGCCACACATCTTATGAAGAGGCTACAATCAAAGCCTCTACGAGGTATGACTCCATATGAAGCTTGGAATGGCAAAAGACATAGCTTGGATTATTGTAAAATACTTGGATGCATTGCATATGCACACATTACCTCATAGATTAGAGGTAAGCCTCACCCTAAAGCAATTTAAATGTGCATTCATAATCTATGAGTTAAACCAAAAAGTTTATTCAATATAGAATCCTAGTAAAAACGGATTCATTGGAAGTAGAGATGTAGAGTTTGATGAAAATAAATCATGCTTTGACAACGTTTGCAAGAAAGTAAATCTACCACACGATTTAGAAAAAGATTTTTCATATCTTCCTAACAAAATCTTACATGTTTATGAAGGTATAATGGAATCAGAGGATCATAAAAGGTCATTAATAAAGGAATCTACCCTTTGGAACTACAAACAAGAAGAAAAGATGCAAGAAGCGAGCAATGTAGTTGAATCATCACATCACATCATCAAAACATCAACAAGGAGAAGAAGAAGTTACAAAGGTATGGCTATGATACTTCCTTCCACATAAAGAAATCTATGTATATGGCGTTAGAAAGGTTTATCTAAGAATCATTCTCATATGAGGAGGCTAAGAAGGAAGACTAGAAGCGTGTGATGGAGGAAGAAATCGAACTACTCAAGGATAACAACACTTGGGAAATAGTTCTCAAGACAACTATGAAGACTATAGGTTGAAGCAGATTTACAAGGTGAATTAGTACTATCATAGGTCAAAAAATGTATAAGGAAAGATTATTAGCTAAAGGATATGCTATAGGCCAAGGGATTGATTACGAGGCATCTCTATAGCAAAAATACCTACTATGAGAGTACTCATGAGTACTATTTCTACAAAAGAATAGATGATATATCCAAGGGATGTAAAGAAATCCTTTTTTAATGGATGGATGTCAGAGAAGGTATACATGGCTCGATTCCCTAGTTTTGAAGATCTGAATTATTTTGAGTTTTTCTTCAAGTTAAGAAGAGTGATATATGTATTGAATGAGGCCCAAAAGACTTGGACCATAATTGGGTTACATACTTGGAAGATAAAGGAATCTTAATAAGAAAATTAAATCCCTTTTTATTTGCAAAGGTTGATCTACTATAATAAGCAATGAAGATCCATCTTTTATTTTTTCTAGAAAATTAAACTAGTATATCCTTATTTATTTGTAAAGATGTCACATGGACAAGTCATAAATCTTGTTAGGCAATCGGTGTTGGAATTTAAGCTTCAACCTTGGTGCATTATTGGACCATTGGATGGATGACACTTGGAGCAACAAGGAGAGAGATATGAAGAACAATAAATCAATCTCTACTCTGAATTTGAAAACCCCTCACAATAGCCATAAACCACTTATCACACTCAAGTGTGATAAAGCCTATACTCAAGGAAACATGATTCCTAACTTATAGAGAATCTTTTCAAATCCATATCAACAAATGATGTAGAAAAAATTGTAGATCTTGCATGTGTGTAAGGTCTTTGAGAATTTTAATGAGCTATAAGACCCCTTGCTTAGCAAGCCCCCTACTTGCTTTACTCATTTCACTCACATTTTTCTAGACATATCTAGCTCGTACATTTTTATGTGTATCAGCTAGATGGCTCTGTGTATTAAGCAGGGTTATCTTATTAAATCTTACTCAAAGCTTAAAATCTTTGGTTTCTAAGAAAGCTATTATTTTTTGCTAAAGTTTTCTCAAAGACCTTGCATCCACTATCAATGTACCATGTGCTTGAGCCATGTGTCTTGTCTTCACCATATGCATCATATCTAGTATACTCTCATTCTAATTTGAGGTAGATACATAATTACCTTGTCCTTTTTAGATTGAATTTGTCTTCTCCCTTTGATAGAAATACCTCGCATTTTGACCATCCTTGCCACAAATGAAGCATCCTTGTGAGTTGTGGTTGTGTCTATTCTAGTTGAACCTTTCTACTCTACATATGAACTTGCCTCTCCCTCTTGATCAAGAGTATTTGCTTCCTTGGTCTTGGTCAAGTTCACCATTTGAGCCTCTCCCTTTTCTTCCCTTTCATGTAATTTGATTCCTTCCTCTACCTCTTCTTTACCTACATTGAATGCTTGCGATTCATTGCCATTTGTCTCTAAGCCTCCAATACTCATCTTGTTAGTGAACATCAAGGCCACCAATTGCTCAAAGTCGATAAGATTATCTATAAGATACATAGATGCTGTAAAAGCCTTCCACTTTTAATCATCCCCAAGCCAATTCAAGGTGTATGCAACTAGGTCATCATCATCTATGTGACAACCTATAGAACTCAATGCATGACTAACCTCTTTGATTTTCAAAATGTAGGAATTTATATTCATACTATATGTTTTCCTCAAGATTTTAGGTTCATTCATCAACTCCATCTTCTTGGCTTCGGTTCAATTCAAGTAAAGTATTTCTAGGGTTTCTCATTTACTCCTAGAGGTCTCTAAATCTTTTATATGTCCTATCATGGCATTGAAAATGGCTCTCATATCTCATATGAAAATGGCTCTCATATCTCTCTTATTCCACTCTCTAAAGTTCCTCAATTGATAAGGAGTTGGATTCTATCCTAATATTGTTCTAGCATCTATTACACTAATGAGATGATATGCAAATGGCTCTCATATCTCTCTTATTCCACTCTCTAAACTTCCTCAATTGATCAGGAGTTGGATTATATCCTAATATTGGTCTAGCATCTATTCCACTAATGAGACCCCATTATCTTTTCCCCATGAGATAGCTAGATATTTTAAATCTCCATGGCTGATAATTGTTCTTGTACTTCTCTATTTGACTGTTATATATTGTCATGGTGTTATTTAATGCACTCTCCTAGATCCCTTTTGATGCAATAGAAGTCAAAAATAAAAATAGATTTTACCTTTCACTTGGAGGTAAGAGGTATTTTGCAACTTTCATGGATGATTACACAAGGATGACTTGGCTATATTGTGTGAAGCTTCAATAAGATATTTTTTATTACATCAAGAAGTTTTAAGCTATTTTTGAGAAGGAATGTGATAGGTATACCAAGTGCTTAAGGTAAAATGGAGGAGGAGAATACTTGTCCCATGAGTTCTCTAATTTCTTGGAGACAAATGGCATTAGGATAAAAATTGAATCCAGATGCACACCACAACAAAATTGTGTGCCATAGAGGAAGAATAGGTACATTGTAGAATGTTCTAGGGACATGATGCCTAATTGTTATTGCAATGATGCAGCAAACACATTTATATACATCATGAAGAGAGCTCTCATGTCACGTATACATGCTACCACATCCTATGAAGCTTGTTATGATAAGAAACAAGATGTATCACACTTGAGAGTCTTTGGTTGTACATGTTATGTATTGATTCCAAGTGAACTAAGGAGCAAGAATGATGATGATGGACTAGAAAGGTGTGTCTTTACAGGGTATGCAAGTTAGTAGAAGGGTTATAGATTTTATAACCCCATAATAGAGAAGCTAAAGATATCAAGGAATGTCACATTTGATGAACTTTTATCTTGCTATGCTACAAATATATCTATCTAGGGTAATGAAGATGAAGAAAGAAAATTCTCAAGGGATGAAATAGATAGCATGGTTCTTAGTGGACCAAAAGATTCAAGTATTCAAACATCATGGAATAAATGAAGTCCTAAATCAAGCCAACTAAGTGATGCAAGGAGTAAGGGCAAAGCCAAAATCATAGATATAGAAAACGATGAAGGTTTATGGATTGAGCTCAATGCATACCATCATGGAATGAAGGGGGAAGAGCTCAAAGATCAAGAACAAACATCCAAACCAATTGAATGGTGATATAAGAAGTCTAATAGGGTAAGGTATCCAATTTAAATACTTAAATATGGTTCATTTATTGCTAGACATTATGCTTACATGAGCAAGCTTGTTGATGAACCCACAAGCCTTGAAGAAGCAAAGACATGTAGGGAATGACAAGAAGCTATGGAGGAGGAGCTCAAAGTTTTGGAGGAAATTCACACTTGGAATCTTGTGCCAAGGAAGAAGGATATGGAGGTAATTTAAAAGAAGTGGCTTTATAAGGTAAAGAAACATGGAGATGGTAGTATTGCTAGGTATAAAGCTAGAATTGTAGCTAAAGGGTTTGCCCATACATATGGAATAGACTATGAATAGAGATTTAGGCATGTGAGTAAAATGACTACCATCAGAACCATCATTGCTATTGCAACAAGCGAGCTTTGGAAGATGTATCAAATTGTTGAGAAGAATGAATTTCTAAATGGGGAACTCAAGGAGGTTGTTTACATGGACCAGCCATTAGGGTTTGAAGACAAAGTCGAGAATGATTATGTTTGAAAGTTAAAGAAACCACTATATGGTCTCAAGAAAGCCCCAAGGACATGGAATATAAGGCTTGTCAATTATTTGATGAGTGTTGGATACAATCAAGTAAAAGTAGATCCATCATTGTTCTACAAGAGAGAATGTGAAGCATCTTACTTATGTGCATATGTAAACGACTTAATTCTTACAAGTGATCATGAAGAAGGTATCGAGGATATCAAAGAGAAGCTAGGGAAGGAGTTCAAGATCTCATACCTTAGAGATCTAAGGTATTTCATAGGTATTGAAATCATCTACGAGGACAATGGTGCTTGGCTTATGCAAAGGAAATAAATCTTGGATGTATCAAAGAAGTATGGACTCATAGGATGCAAACCACTGAGAAACGTTATGGAGATAAACATAAATTGACTTCAATGGAAGGAAATGAAGTTCAAGATCCGCTTTTGTATAGTTCTATAGTGGGATCATTGAATTATGCCATCATTACAAGGCTTCACCTAGCATATACAGTTGGTATGTTGTCCCAATTCATGCATATACCTAGGGTGCCACATTTACTTGTAGTTAAAAGAGTACACAGATACCTCAAAGATACATTAAATGAAGGTTTATTCTATCCTTTTGAAGATGAATTGTAGGTGAATGCATATACATATGCTAATTATGTTGGATCCAAAGAAGATAGGAGTATGAGTGGATATGCAGTTATGCTTAGCAAGAAGTTAATCTTTTAGATGACAACGAAGCAACCCAAAGTTGCATTACCTTCTACATAATTTGGATACAGATCCTTAGCTCAAGTGACTTGTGCGATTATGTGGTTCAAGAAGCTCATGTTGGAACTAAACTTGTAGGTCAATCAATTTCCAATCATTTTTGGAAACATGAGTAGTGTGTACCTATCTCCCAATCCTATGTTTTACATCACCAGAAAACATGTACACATACATAATGGATGCAGTCAAGCTTACAAAGTTCAAGAAAGGCATTAGATTGTTGTAGCTAGGATGAGGCTTTAGAGCTTGTAGCCTAAGGGGGTGTTTTGAAATTTAGGCTTCAGACATAGTGCATTATTAGACAAATGGATGGATGCCACTTGGATCAATAATAAGCAAGAAATCAAGCTTGAGAAATCAAGATCAAGTTTGAATCCTAAGGCCCCCTCACAACAACCATAAACCATCTATCAAACTTAGGTGTGATAGAGCCGATCCTTAAGATAATCTTTTGAAATCTATAACAACACATGAGCAAGATATCTAGGCAATATATTCTTTTCTCTTTAAGTACTCGTAAAGCTCGTGATCAACCTTTGCATAATCTCAGAGAAAGAGTTCCGAAAGTGAGTAGTGGTCTATATATGTATGCCTAACTTGCATTTGCAAGGTCATTAAGTGTATTTAACATCATTAAGTGAACCATGGGTTTTTTAGTGTGTCTATTAGACCATCTATGGTTCAAGGCTACATAGGTAAGTTGATCGTTCTCCCGTTAGCCCAAATGTATATACTCGTTAAATTGTATTATCAAGGAATGTAAAAGGATGCTATCCTCTCAAAAAACGCCCTTCTAGTTAATAATATGAATCAACTTGATAAAAACCCACATGAGGCATGAGCTTATTCATAGTGCTTCAAACACAAGTCATGTTTTGCATAATTCTCTCTATCATTCATCAGTTGTCCATCTTTGTGCCATAACAAATTGAATTGTTTGTTGAAGAGTATATTTGACCGATTGCATACTTACTAATAATATGTTTGGTACAATGTTAATGGAAGTCAAATGAAATCATCGTTGAGGATAAATTTTCATTGTGATTGTCTAAGTAGTGCAGCTACGGTGATATCAAATACAGTTAAGCTATGCATTTTGTGAGTGTAATATGTGGATAAAGATTGCATAGACATGAAAAGTTAGGGGACCTATAACTAGGAATATCCTCTAGTGAAGAATCAAAATTCTAGTAACGAATATGTCATCTCCACTAGCGCTTCACCTGAACACCACATTTTGCATTTCTGAGTGTTTGCATTGCACGTGCAACATAAACCCTATGGCATTTCCAAGTAGTTTTTTTTCGTGGATGGCCATTGCATATAGAAGAAATGTAGATTCGGCTTCTTTTTTTTTTGTATTCACAAGGAATGTATGGCAGCCTCCCATAATCTATCATGTGTTCTACCTGCTTGTTCATGCTTCTCTTTCCTCTTCACCATTCTAATTCTTGGAAATTTCCCATATTATCTAGTGTGATGCTTGTTCCCCGACCTTCATCTTCAATTAGCAATTATATTTCTCCCACACAAATTCCTCTAATTTCTTATGAGGAAGATGTATCCAATAGTCTTCATTTCAGAAGATCTCCTAACCATCCATGTGTGGCCTTTCCCTCCCAATGAGCTCAAGTTGTTTTTTATGCTCCACGTGAAAACACATACATTGTCCTTTCCTCTCCCTCCCCATCCTATAATGTATTTGTCACCTCTCATACACCTCTTCTGATTGTGTCTACACCTATTTAGGTTGAACTTGTTATCCCTCCACCTTCTCGAGGCCCTACTAAACCTATCAGTCCTTCATCCTCTCGATGCTTGCACCTCAACCTTCTCCTGCACCGACTCAATCTTCTCTAGTTGGTTCTACTCCAGTAGTCGCTTCTCAACCATCATTGGCCCCCTTATATGATCCCCTAGTATCTAATCAACCTTCTTCTTCTTCTTGCCCACCCTTTCTTGTGCATCTCATTGCTTCTACTCACCCTTCATCTTCCTCTGATATTCATTATCTCGAGTTTTCCTCTTTTCCTCATCCCAATGAAAGATTTTTATGCTTCAATGTCATTGAGTATTTTTGCCTAGATTCTCTTCTCCTCATTGGACCTTTCCTCTAATATACTTACAATCAAGTTATCGATGAGATTACTTGGTGTGCCAATGCCACCAAGGCTCTCGCTTCCACCATCTTGTGCCTCTCGACCGAGACCACCATGGAGGAATGTGAGTTCTTTTCATCTTCTGATGCCCTTCAAGATTCCCAAGTTGTTGTTGGTTATGCTTAATGATATTTAGCACATTTCAAAGACGTTTTTGAGCAAGATGTTAGAGAAGGGGATGTCGTAAATGCCCAATCCTACAACCTTATTGAAGTAATGGAAAAACGTAAACCTCCCATTCAAGCCCTCATGAAAAAGAATGCAAAAATTCAATCTTATTTGAAAGAAAATCACTATGATCTAAAAGAAGCTCAAGACGAGGAAGCTACTTCAAGAAAGGAGGTTGAGCACCTACAATCCTGCAACAATGAGCTGGGTGTTGAATTTCAAAAGCTCAAGAGGAACTATTACAACCTTGTGTTGAGCATCAAGGGGCCAAGTAAGCATTGCTTGAAGCTCACTAGCAAGACAAACAGGCTAAGAATACTATCCGAGCTTTATTAAGACAATGAACAATTTTAATATCATAAAAATAGGAGGATCCATTTCATGGGAAGTTATAATATCATCATCAATGGAATCAAAGGTAGAACCATTATCATCATAATCAATTAGAGGTTTATTGTGTAGTGCTAAATCATTATGCAAAATCTCAATGACTTTCTCAATGGAGCATAAGGATGGACCATCATTAGCATGTACTATTTTATTCTGGGAAATCTTATGTTCATCATCACCAAAGGGAATGAAGAACAATTGTTTGCATCATGCATCATTATAGTGAGAGTAATGTTTCTTCGCAAAACACATTTCCGTTCATCCTATTATGTAGAATTATAGTTCACATGCTCATCAATCCACATGCCTTATCAAATGGAGTAAACATATGATCGTCAATCTAAGTATTATCGTTCTTAGCATGTGTGTGTATGATAGCATCAAAATATTTGCTTAATTTATCCACCATAGACACAAAGTTTATTTGACAAAAAGTATTTCCATCAAAGCAATATTTGCTTGACATTGCTAAGTTAAAGAAATGACATGCAAAAGGGTAAAAAAAAAGTGATTTTTCTATGCATGTGCCCTTACATCCATGAAGAAAGGAACATTGCATGACATTCTGATCAAAATCCCAACATAAGGGGCAAAATGGTTCATTCATACATGAATTTGGTTAGCTCATGCATTAGAGCATCACATGCTTCAATGTAATATTCCAACAATCTAAGAAGCATGCATGGATGTTCCCATGCCTTAGGTGTAGTATTCATATGTTCGTTTCCCAACATAAGAGACTCCTTAAAGATAAGTAATTTTGTATGCACTTCCTTTGCATCCCCCTTACTCTTAGCAGGAGCTTTGATACCCTCATGAAAAGAAGTAATCAAATTCAAAACATTTCTAAAGCAATAGGCTACATCCCCTGGCTTGTATATACGCCTATTGCCCTAATGAGCTACTTGTCTTTGTACATTATCTAGTAATACATTCAATATTGTGTGTTGTGCTCCAAGCTTCTTCTCCTTCCTTGTGTTGTTCACGTGCTTCCGTAGATGTCTATCTCCAACAATTGGTATCCAGGTCACCCCTTTATCTAGGGTGCCATCGACACTCCTCTAGTTGGAGTCTTAGAATCGCATGAATTCTGAGCTCATTTTGGCCTCCGAACGCACTATCACAGTGCTTGTGTAGACTATTTTGTCTTTTTGTGCAAAAGCTATATACCAGTTTCTATTCACAAGTATACACGTCTCGAAGTCTGCTATAGGTCTAGCAGAATTCGTCTAGGCACTTCCGTTCAATGTTTTGAGATACAATCAATTTTTTGCATCAAGGTATTTTAGTCACCAGCCATGGCAGAAAGCAGTGATGTATTCCGTATGTTGGGTGTTGAGGATAAGTTGGATGGTACCAACTACCCGTTATGGGCTTATATGATGCGACATGTATTGGTTGCAAAAGGACTGTGGAACATTGTGTAGGGTGTTGAAAAACATCTATCATACCTACAACTATTACAAGTGTAGGTACAAAGCCAGGGAATGATCATATCATAAAGAACTGCCCAAAATTGGCTGCTAAAGAGGCAAAGAAGAAAGAGTCTGGAATGGTTGTTGTAGAGGCCTCTACACCAAAAACTAAGTCTTCTAATCTTGTACAAGACGAAGAATGGGTGTTTACTACTCTCTACAGTTTTGACCCATCTTCTCATGAGCAGTGCATGTCTGTCGTAGACTCAGATGGTTGGTATTTTGACAGTGGGGTGACCAAACACATTACCTTACATCATAGTTTCTTCTCTTCACTCGAGCCTGCCCCTACAGGGAATACTATAACATGCATCAACAACTCCTCTTATCCTATTATGGGAGTTGGTAAGATATTTTGACTACAGTTGATGGTAGTTCTTTCACTTTGTCTTATGCTTTATTTGTGCTAGGGATCAAGATAAACCTGTTATTAGTTTCTGCATTAGCCAATATTGGCTTGGTTGTGAAATCTGTTGATGACATGTGTACAGTTCATGATCTATCAAATGGCGATGTGATTATTGCTTCTGGCATTTTATGTTGTGGGTTGTATAAGCTCATAGACTATGAAAGATCTGTGAATCATTTGGCATGTGCAGTACATGATTCTCAGACTATGCCAGATGCAAAGCTTTGGCATGCACGCTTTGGCTTTGCTAGTTTGCTATGCTTGCGAAAATCTGAAATGGTGTCCTCTTTGCCCAAACTTGAGGCACCCGAAAAAGATGTTTGTGATGGCTATATTTTGGGCAAAATGCAGTGTTCCTCATTTCCAAAATATGGTTCAGTTCCGTCTACTCCGAAATTGCAGCATGTACATAGTGATGTTTGTGGTCCTATGCAGACATGTTCTTTTGGAAATTATCTTTACTTCATGACTTTTATTGATGATGTTTCCAGGCATGCATGGGTATATCCATTGAAGGAAAAGTCTGAAGTGTTCATGTGCTTCAAACAGTTTTTGGTTTTGGCTGAAAATCTGTCAGCATGTAGAATGGGCACCCTCTGATAAAACACCAGTGTATAGTTCCGCATACACCTCAACAAAATGGAGTTGCTGAACGAAAGAATAGGTCACTCATGGAGATGGTGAGGTGTATGGTCAAGAGTTAGGCTTGACCACATAGTTTCTGGCTTGAGGCTGTCATGTGTGCAGCATATGTACTTAACAAGTGTCCCACTAAAGCGCTGCAATCTATCACTCCATATGAGGCTTGGCATGACCACAACCCATCTCTTGCTCATCAGCATGTTTTTGGTTGTTTGGCATATGCATTAGTGCCTGAACAACATCGCAAAAAGTTGGATGATAAAGCAGTAATATGTATTTTTGTTGGGTACAATTTTGAAAGTAAAGGCTATCGTCTGTATCATCCACAAACTAAATGCATTCTAGTTAGCTGTGATGTTTTTATTGTGGAAGATGCTATTCAGCAATTGCTTTCATGTATTAAGGAGACATCTGTTAGCTCCAAAGACATGTATGATACTTTGCTGCCTCTTTTTACAGGTGGATAGTCTAGTGCTCGTCCTAATGAAGAAACTTCTCAGCCTTTGCAGGTTTCATGAGCTGATGCAGATCATTCCATTTCTAATGCAGATTTACATGATGCACTTATTGATGAGAGAGTTGATATAGAGTAGGCAAGAACTATGCCAAAATGGCTGGTGCAGACCTTGCGTGACAACAAATTAGATGCACCTTTGTCATATCGTACTCGATTAGGCTCTCATAGTGCCTCTTTTGCATCAGATTGCTATGCTATGGGTGCATCTAGTCTCTGTGATGAATTGAGCTTTTTCGTTTGAGAAGCACAAAATTCAGAAAATTGGATGGCTATTATGCAATCTGAATATGATGCTATAATGAAGAATGGTACTTGGTCTTTATTTGACTTGCCTCCTCACAAGAAGGCTATTGGGACTAAGTGGGTATACAAGCTGAAGCGTAAGCCTGATGGTATAGTTGATAGGTATAAGGCTAGAATCGTCGCAAAAGGTTATGGGCAGGCAAGAGGCATTGATTTTGATGAGACCTTTGCACCTACTTGTCGAATGACTAATGTTTGTAGCATCTGTGCACTTGCAGCTCATCATGGTTGGAATGTACATCAGTTGGACATTAAAACAGCATTTTTGAATGGTGACTTGCATGAAGAAGTGTACATTTTTCAGCCTTGTGTCTTTGTGCAAAAAGGGCATGAAAACCAGGTGTGCAAGTTAAAGAAGGCATTATATGGTTTAAAGCAAGCACCATGTGCTTGGTACGAGAAGATACATGCCTATTTGATTGCACATGGTTTTGAGAACAATCCAACTGAATGCACCTTATATGTTGAATGTGCTTATGATGTGCTTCTGATCATTGTTGTCTATTTTGACGACATCCTGCTGAGTGGTCCTATTGAGAAGCATATTGCTAATTTTAAGGCTGATTTGCATGCCTCATTTGAGATGTCTGATTTGGGGCATTTGCATCACTATTTGGGCATTCAATTTATGCCAGTTGCAAGGAACCCTGTGTTCCATGCTCGCACTAAGCACATTGAGATGCATTATCACTATGTCAGGGAGAGGTTCTCTCTTGGGGAGATTAGCTTGGCATATGTGCCCACGCAGGAGAATATTGCAGACCTTTTCACAAAGGCTCTGCCTAGGGAGAAGTTTGAAGCTTTCCGTAAAGCTTTGGGCTTACTTCCTTTTTGTGGAGTGATTTCCACATAGCTTGGCACTTCCATATACATGAGTGCCAACTCCTTGTTCACCGCATCACTCCCAAGGGGGATTTGTTGATATATTTAGGTAGTGATGTGTGTGAACACACTAGGACCAGCGGGGCACTTTTTTCCCACTTTAGGAGGTTTTTTCCCCTGACTTGTATATACGCCTATTGCCCTAATGGGCTACTTATCTTTGTACCTTCTCTATTCATACATTCAGTATTGTGTGTTGTGCTCCAAGATTTCTCTCCTTGTGCTGTTTGCATGCTTCCATAGACATCTATCTCCAACATCCCCCTTGACATGCATTCAATGAGTGCAAGAAGGATTTCCTTTCTTCATGTTCATTAGCATTACAAAATATACATGGAGAATCCATCATAAACACAATTAGCAGGGAGTCATAACAAATGAGAACTATGTCATGAAAAGAGAACACCCTCATCAAAAATCAAGCAAATTGCATCTAATGTTTGAAAACTTTTTATACCAGTATACACATATTTCAAAAATCAAGTGAAAACATGTGATTTTTTTACATTTTTTGTCATTTCTTAAAAAACGGGGAGCTCAAAATGTGGCCAAAATCTACAAAAAAAAATATAAAAGTGATAAAAAAGCTTATACAAAAATTAAGCATTGAACATGTTTTCAAAGGTGGATATCAGATAGTTATTCAAAATTGCTATAGAACATGGTTTTCCTAAGCAAAACACTGTGGAGCATTATATAAGCACTAAAAATGTTATGGATTTTCAACTTTATTCACAACTTTCTTGATTGATGTCTACACCCCCATCATCTATTGCACTTGATTTAGTCTAAGATTGTTGAGAGCTCTCTTTTTCTTCTTCTATATCCACAAGAGCTCTATCTTCATCCAAATATATACCAATTTCTACAGGATCATGCACAGATCTTCTTGTTTGCCTATGATTAGTTGTACCGTATGCATCTGGAAGCTTTTGCTTTATCATATTGATGGTTTCTTTCCTCAAGTGCCCTGTTTTTGTCAAGGCAAAATCATAAACAAGAATATCTACATCATCAATTTTAAGAGTGGATGTGCTTTGCATATTCTGTTTCTTTCTTGATGGGGGAAGTATCTCAACCCCTAAGCAACGATGAAGCGCGAATGACCTCCACAGGTATCCTTCTTTGACCTCTGCACACCAAAAATGCTCTTACTCAGAGCTTATGCAGAGAACTCCAGTGAGCTTTTGTAGACCTATAGTAGACACCAAGGGCTTTCCAAAAAAACAAATTTCACTTGAAATGGATGCTTACACAAAGAGAAACAATGTCTACAACATGAGCTAGTTGAATGCTCACAACTGCTAGTCAAGCAGAGACCTCACTTCACTCCAGCAAACGTTTCTCAGAGATTATACAGAGAATGAATCTCAAACTTGAGTCAACTTTAGAGCACTCTAATAGCTACCCAATGACACCAAAATAATAGAAAATGGATACATAGAGAAGGAGAACCAGCCCTTACAACAGAGAGCAAAATATTTCCAACAGAGCCTACACAAAGAGAGAGATATCAATCACACAACTTCACTAAAATGAATGTTGCTCCCAGCTTACTCAGAGAATGCTCCAGAGAATTGGAAAGCATAAAATAGACTCTTATAGCTATCCAATGAGACAAGAAATACATCAAATGGATACCATATGAGGGAGAACCAATGCTAACAACTCAGGGGTAGAGAGTTGCAACACTGCCTGCGCACACACATAGATATGCCTACTAAAAGAAAACAAACAAGCAAGCAAGGGGGTTGCTTAAGCAAGGGGCTTGCTTATCACAACACCAGCACTTAGTGCTCACTTTACATGAGCTAAAACTCCAAGAAGATGGCCCAAAAGAAGTCGGGATACATGCTCCTTTTATAGTGAGAGGTGTGCCCCTAAAATCTAGGAACTACCTTTCCAAATCAGCCTCCTAACTTGGAGGAATTAGTTGAGATGACTTGGGGAGTGGTTGAGTGACTTTTCTTGATGGAATCTCGTGGCTTTTGGCTTCCTTTGATTGCTCCACATGTCCATAAAAGATTCCCCACGAATTTTTAGCTTGAAGCTTGACTTTTAACACTCCCCCTCAAGCTTCAATTCTTCATCCTCATCCAAGCTCCTTCATGTTGATGCATTGCTTGAATTTTGAAATCTTCATCCCATCCAAAGCCTTTGTAAACATGTCCGCAACTTGGTCCTTGGTACCAATATGATGTACTGAAACTTCCTTGCATATCACCTTTTCCCTTATGAAGTGATAGTGCACTTCAATATGCTTGGTTCTAGCATGATAGATAGGGTTCGATGCTAGATGAATGCTACTCATGTTGTCACAAAAAATTGGATATGTGTCAACCTGCAAATTAAGCTCCATAAATAACTTCTTAATCCACATTAGCTCACATGTGACTTGAGCCAAAGCTCTATACTCATCCTCGGTGGAAGATAATGCCATCGTGGGTTGCTTCTTTGAAATCCATGAGATGATCTTGCTACCTAGCATGACTAGGTAACCACTTGTACTCCTTCTATCTTCCTTCAAACCGGCCCAATCGGCATCGGAATAAGCTTTGACCTGCATATCATCATCAAATGAGTAGAACAATCCTTCATTTTAGTGGCTTTGAGATATCGCAACATTCTTCTTGCAGCTTGCAAGTGTGTAGTCCTTGGACTATGCATAAATTGTGATAACACTCCAACTCCATATGCTATGTCGGGCCTGGTTATTGTGGCATAATTGAAAGAGCCTACAATAGATCGATACAAAGTTACATCCTCTAATGGCTCTCCATCAATGGAGCTTAGCTTTACATTAACTTCCATGGGATTTGAAATAGGCTTGCAATGTAGCATCCCAAACCTCTCAAGTAGGTCTAGAATATACTTCCTTTGTATGAGCCTAATACCTTCTTCTTTGTATACAACTTCAATGCCAAGAAAATACCTAAGATCTCCAAGATCAGAGATCCTAAACTCCTTTCCAAGCTTTGCCTTGATCTCCTCAATGCCCTTTGTATCATTACCTGTAATGATAAGATCATCTACATACACACACATGTAGACCACAAGTTCTCCTCTTTGTTTGATGAAGAGAGATGGATCCGCCTTGCATTGATTGTAACCACATTTGATCAAATAGTCCACCAATCTTTGGTTCCAAGCCCTTGGAGCTTGCTTTAGGCCATAAAGTGCCTTCTTCAACCTACAAACATGATGTGGAAACTCTTTATGAACAAAACCTAGTGGTTGCTCCATGTATACCTCTTCTTCCAAGTCTCCATTGAGAAAGGCATTCTTGATATCCAATTGGAAGAGCTTCCATCCTTTGCTAGCAGCCATTGCAATGAGTGTCCTAATGGTGCTCATCTTTGCCACGGGGCTGAATGTCTCTTCAAAGTCCACTCCATAGGTTTGTGCAAAACCCTTGGCCACCAGTCTTGCTTTGAACCTAGAAATAGATCCATCTGAATTCCTCTTTACTTTATACACCCACTTATTACCTATTACCTTCATGTTCTCCTTCTTGGGCACTAGAGTCCATGTTTGATTTTCCTCCAGTGCGTCGATCTCTTCTTGCATTGCCTCTTTCCATTCGGTGTACCTGCTTGCATCTTCATAGCAATCGGGCTCATGATCTTCTACTACTTTGTTCATATATGCATAATGTGTTGCCATGTATGAATCATAAGTAAACCTTTGAGTTGGATACTTAACTCTAGAAGACTTCCTTTCTTCACCTTTTGGAGGAATAAACCTCCTTTGCCTTGGGAACTTGATCTCTTTCTTTGACGTGGCTTCTTTCTCCATCATGTGTCCTTCATCATCTTCAACTTCATTACCTTCTTCATCCAACTCCACCAATGTTGCTTTGCCTTTGTTGATTGATTGTGCTTCATAGCTTGATGAAGATCTCCCCCTCCATGGTGCGTTCATGCTTGAACTATCTTCATTGATGGAACACCTTGGGCCGCTTAGCTCTAGGTCGATTTGTTCTTCATCATGTCCATGCTTTTCTTCTTCATAGTCCTGCATACAATCATACTTCTTATACCAAGGGAGTAGCTCATCAAATGCTACATCCCTTGATATCCTCAAGTCCTTTGTGTTTGGGTTGAAGCACCTGTAACCTTTATGATCATTTGAATATCCTAGAAACACACACTTTTCTGCCTTTGGTTGTAGCTTGTGCCTCAATTCACTTGGCACATGTACATAACAAGTACATCCAAATATCTTCAAGTGGGAAAGATCAGGTTTCTTACCATAATAGGCTTGATATGGTGTCAAGCCATGGATCCCTGAGGTAGGAGCCCTATTCATTAGATACACGGCGGTATTTGCTGCATCACTCCAAAACATGTTAGGTACATTCATCTCATTAAGCATTGCTCTAGCGATCTCGGCAATGTATCTATTCTTTCTCTCTGCTACTCCATTTTGTTGGGGTGTGTACCTGCATGTTACTTGCCTCTTGATGCCTTGATCCATTAAAAAATCAGAAAACTCATTTGAGAAATATTCTCCCCCTCCATCGGACCTTAGCTTCTTGATATATGTACCTGTTTCCTTCTCTACCATTGCCTTGAATGCTTTGAAACATGTAAACACATCTGATTTGTTTTTGATGAAATAAACCCAAACCATCCTTGTGAAATCATCTATAAAAGTGACAAAGTACTTGTTACCTCCAATGGATTGCTCTTTCGTTGGCCCCCACACATCTGTATGTATCAACTCCAATGGATGTTGGCTTATGTAGCCACTCTTCTTGAATGGAAGTCTCGCTTGCTTCCCTAGTTGACAAGATTCACATAAATGCTTCATACCTTGTCCTTGGAAGTTGGGAAGACCTTCAACCAGCCTCTTGAATTGCATTTCCTTCATTCTTTGTATGTTGATGTGACCTATCCTCTTGTGCCACAAGTCCAACTCCGAAATCCTCTTGTTTCCATATGTGAAGTAGACATGTTGAGTAGAATGAGAATTTACCTCCAAAGTGAAGAGTCTCCCTTGCTTCTTTCCTCTTGCTATGACCTTGTAACCTTGCTTAGGGTTCTCCACAAAGCATCCACCTTTGTTGAACCTTACTTGATAGCCTCTTTCAACCATTTGCCCAACGGACACCAAGTTCTTTGTGATGGTAGGTACATGCAAGACATCCTTGAGACATCTTCCTTCCTCCTTGTCATCCAAAGCTACATCTCCAACATGGGAGATCTGATGGGCTGTATCATCACCTGTTTCTACATGTCCTTTACCTTTGGGAACATGTAGATTAGTAAACCAAGAAGCATTGCAACTCATATGGTTGCTACATCCACTATCAATATACCAAGTGTTATCTACTTTGCTTGAATTCCCATTCATGTGCATCATCAAGAGATTGTCATTTTCTGAACTTGTAGAAGCATAATTACCTTGGCCTTTGTATGTAGAACCTTGATTATAGTTCCTTTGGTTTCCTCCTTGGTAGCAATCTCTAGCATAGTGGCCAAACTTGCCACATATGTAACATCCTTCGCCATCTTGATTCCTGTTTTGTTGATGTCGACCTCCTCTTCCTCTTGATCTTCCTCTCCCTCTTTGTGATGAGGTGCCTTGGTCATGTCCTTGATTTCTTGAGTGGCCTTGCCTTCCTCCAAACCTTCCTTTGCCCCTTCCTTGTCCTTGTCTTCCTTTGCCCCTTTGATTACTTGCATAGAAAACTTGTGCATCTTTGCTTTTAGTTGAACTTCCACCTATGTTCATTTCTTCGGTGACCATGAGAGCAACCAATTGCTCAAAATCGGGAAGATTATCCCTTACATAAACTGAAGTGGTAAAGGGTTTCCACTTCTCACCATCTCTCAAACCATTGAGAGTATAAGCCACAAGATCGTCATCGTCTACGTGGCTTCCAATGGATCCCAATGCATCTGATAACTCCTTGACCTTAAGTATGTAGTCATTTATGCTACTCCCTGAGCTCTTCCTAAGGTTGTTGAGCTCATTCTTGAGTTAGATCTTCCTTGCTTTGGTGCTTGTTGAATAAAGCCTTTCAAGTGTCTCCCATACCTTCATGCTTGAATCCAGGTCTTGGATATGGCCGATCATGCTATTGCTAATGTGTTGGGAAAGAATAAAGATAACCCTCTTGTCTCTTTCATTCCATTCCCTAAAGGCCCTTCTCTGGTCATTGGTTGGATTCTCATCCAACCTAGGTCTTGGTTCACTTCCACTAATCAACCCCCAAAGGCCCTTGCCCATAAGATAGTTGGAGACCCTAAATCTCCATGGTTGATAGTTACCTTTGTCTAGCTTTTCAATTTGAGTGTTGAAGTCTCCCATATCTAGTCTTTGATACTTGACCTAGCCCTTGGCTAATGCTCCAATGTGTGTAAAATGAAAATGAGGCTCTGAGGTTACCTCAATCCAAAGCTTTCCTTAGATGGACACCTTGTGCTCTTGCAAATTTGAGTAGAATAGCTCCCCCTTGATGTGAGCTACCTCCAAGAAGCTTTTGTTGATGCAACTCTTCAACCACCAACTCCAAGAGGTCTTCTTGCTTGTATGTGATACCTCCAAGATACCCAAATGCTCTGATACCACTGATGGGGGAAGTATCTCAACCCCTAAGCAACGATGAAGCGCGAATGACCTCCACAGGTATCCTTCTTTGACCTCTGCACACCAAAAATGCTCTTACTCAGAGCTTATGCAGAGAACTCCAGTGAGCTTTCGTAGACCTGTAGTAGACACCAAGGGCTTTCCAACAAAACAAATTTCACTTGAAATGGATGCTTACACAAAGAGAAACAATGTCTACAACATGAGCTAGTTGAATGCTCACAACTGCTAGTCAAGCAGAGACCTCACTTCACTCCAGCAAACTTTTCTCGGAGATTATACAGAGAATGAATTTCAAACTTGGGTCACCTATAGAGCACTCTAATAGCTACCCAATGACACCAAAATCATAGCAAATGGATACATAGAGAAGGAGAACCAGCCCTTACAACAGAGAGCAAAATATTTCCAACAGAGCCTACACAAAGAGAGAGATATCAATCACACAACTTCACTAAAATGAATGTTGCTCCCAGCTTACTCAGAGAATGCTCCAGAGAATTGGTAAGCATAAAACAGACTCTTATAGCTATCTAATGAGGACATAGTGCCCTTAATTAAACAATTAAATAAGAAGAAGAAGATGGGAAGAAAATATCTCTCCTATGTTGCAACAACAATCCTTTTTGCCAATGAGGAGCCGGAACCTGCACCCATGGACCTACCCCATCTTGTCACTAGGGGTTTTCTAGATGACAAAGGAACCCCAGACAGAAGCTCTCAACTTATTAGAAGAGATTTAAAATATTTGCAGACAATTTCCACAAGGGGTACTAGAAAAATTGAAGGAAGCCAGTCGTGCAAAGAATAGTCCACCCTCCAACTTAGAGCCTGTGGAACCCAATCTACTAGAGGTAGAGATGGAAATGTTTTTAGTGGTAGTCGATGGAGAAGAATTTTTGTTCCTACATGACATTGAGAAGGCATTTGGTCTATGCCTCGACGAATGCCTAAGTATTTTTTGCTTGACCTCGGATGTTCCCATAGACAACACTTCTGACAGAATTGAAAAGACAACCATTCCATTTGGTGATTCAATTGCAAACACCATTGCATTTGTGTGTGAAGAGATTTTGAGTGATGCCAATCAAAATGCCACTAAAGAAGATCTGGCCACAACAAGGGAAAGAATTCTTGAGATTAAATTCAAACATCCCCTGTTGTGGAGCAAAGTAGCATGGCTCACTCTTCCATTCCACTACATGCAATGGGAAGAGGAGAGGATGAAGATAGCCTTCAAGATGTAAGTATCTAATGACATTTATGATTGACTTTGTCTTATATTCGTACAAGATGTAAGTATCTAATGAATTTTATGATTGTCAATGTGCAAGAAGAAATTGAAGTCCATAAATTTGGAGCAAGGGGTGACCTTTGTCCTTCCTATCCTAGGAGTTAACTTTAGAGGAAAAATATTAGGTCAAATAGGAATAGCTTTGGGTCTTGGATTGATAGACCTCCATTTAATATCCCAATCAGTTTTGACTTACCAATTGCCACTACCTTTTCAGAGAAGAAAGAATGTAGTGGAGAGGCTCAAGGCCAAGGGCCAATTGTAAAAATTTTATAATACCAGTTATTGTTTTTTCAATTTCCATGTACATTCAATTGTCTATTGTGTCTTTATGTTTTTGACAATCTCATAAGTTTTGCATAGTTTAATCAGTCTTTTTCTGGTAGTTCTTTTAAATGTTGTTGTCTAAAATGCTTGTACTGGCCTAGGAATGCAAAAAAAGGCCTGCCATAGAAATGCAGGCATGGGCCCTACAAAAGATTTGCAGGGCCCATCCCCGCATTTTTGTGGCAGGCCTTTTTTTTGCATTGCTAGGACATTGCATGCAATAGTTGCCCAATATTGAAAGTGTATGTCCCTCAATTACAACCTAAACTTGGGGAAGTGTGGAAGAGTCTTCTTATGTACCATGATTAGAGAATATCTAGACTCCTCTGGATGCATATAAGCATGCAACAATTTATAAGTACATTTGAGTGTTCATCAAGATTGTTTCTCTATTGGTACAAAGGGTTTTCATGAATTGCACCCTATCTAAGGCAATCCATATGCTCCAATGGGCATGGCATATAGTTTAATGGCCTAGAAATGCAAAAAAAAAGGCCTACCATAGAAATGCGGGGATGGGCCCTGCAAAACTTGTACATGGCCCATCTGTGTGTTCATGTGGTAGGCCTTTTGTTTTGCATTTCTAGGCTATTGCAAGCAATGTAATCACTAAATAAAAACCCCATGTACATGAAATATTTCCTTAACTTGATAAACTGTGTGGAAGACTAGGATACTCATGTGGAATGACTTCAAAGACACTTTTAAATACATAGGAGAAATAGACTTCAAAACATGTACACTAAGAGACAAACACTTGGGAGAGAAAATATAATAAGAAGAAGATTATATTAATCATTTGAGATATACAAAAAGATCTACAAACAAGAGAGTACAAATGTTAAGGGTTATTCCCTCTAATCCTTCTAGCTAGCTACATATCTTTAGGTTGTATTGTCACTCTCTTTGCATGGATAGCACATAGGTTAGAGTCCTCCAACATTGAGATAAGATATAACTCTGCAGCTTCTTGGAGGGCTTCAATGGCTATCCCTTGGATACAAAGTCTAGCACAATAGCTTTGGATCTCTTCTTTCACAACTCTTGCAAATGACCTTCGTGGGATAAGAAGCTCCATAGACTTTTCATAATGCCGAATCTCTACAAAGGCTCTGGTTTGCTTTCCACATCTTTGCGATGCTCTTGCATTTGGATTGATGTTGGGTTGTGTTTGTTGTGGTCTACGGTGGTGTTGATAGTTCTTCTTTCTTCTTGGAGCATAGTTAAATGGTCTTGCCTCATCATTTACCTGCTCTACCTGACTTTGCTCTCTTTCTTCATCGGTTGGAGGCTTTGTCTTTTTCCTATAAGGAGTGTCTTGCCTCCTTGTGTTACTCGATGGTTCAGGGGGATATGATCATGGGTCAATGTTGAGGGTTCACTGGTTCAACACAACATCGTCTAACTCGCAAAATCAGATTTTACTATTCTTTCCCATTGTGCACTGATCTTTACTTCCCTAACCGTAAATAGAAGACTTTCAGCACTATAACTGTGCTGCGCAGACATTTGGTTGATTATTCATTGGTAAACGCAACACCAAAAATACAGATTGTTGTGTTGTAAAGATTAGAACTTCAGTATGAGAATTTGATTAAGCCGCAAAGATCTTCATTTAATCGTTATCTATAGACTGGTTTTTTATTGTAGAACCTGGTCTTTTCCGGTCCTAACAAAGGAACTCCTTCTTCTTTGACTTCGTCTCACACTTGGCGCACCTACACTTCTTGCACCCTCGTCTCTCTTCTAATCATTGCGTCTTTACGTCTCGTACTTTTCCTCCTCTTCATGTTGTCGCGTCTTCATCGACCTTCTCTTTCTTCTTTTTCAAGGTTGTTGTGTCTTCGTTCTTCGTCTATCTTCTCCCTCTTCTTCTTACGGTTGTTGCTAACTCCTTTCTTATAACTTCCCCTTTTCTTGCGACACATCCTTATAAATCTCCGCATAGTTGTCTTTTTCTTTTTATTATTATTTTATTTCTCCAGGTTTCCCTGCCTTCAACACCTAACACAGCCCGGTGGGTAATTTTTTCAAAAATTAAACTCCAATTTCACAATCCCTTGATCATATATCTCCCGTGACTGTGTGGAAATCTGCTCTTCTTGTACTTCTAATTCTTGAGTATTAATATCTTCTTCTGCACCATCCTGCTTTTCTGGAACATTTACATCAAATATCTCCACCTTTTCTTCGAGTGTCTCTTTCAACAACTGTTCCCGCAGTTTTGCAATGATCTGTGTCTGTTCTTCAATCTGCTATTGTTGTTGTGAAATTATACATACTAAATCTTTTTCATGTTTGGAAACAAAACTTGTCTGCACCTGTTCATGGTTCATCTTAATCATACCGAACGAACGACTTTGAAAAACACTCCAGATGTCCTAAACATATTTATGCAGATGCTGCTTCACCTCTCCTATATCCATCTTCGTCATTAACACAACATCTAACTGCACACCTTCCTCTTTTAATATGTGCTCTTGTAATTCCTGCAAAACTTTTATTCTCGACTCAAGAACTACCTGTTCCGCCTGCAATGTAGCATTTACCGCTGAAAAATTAATCATCTCTTTTTGAATCTGCATTTGTACAATCATCTGCCATTCTTCAAATTCCTGAATAGACTTCTTTGTACTAGCCAATTCGACCACCGATTGCTTCTTATCATGCTGCAACTCTTCCAACCTACATTCCTTCTTATCCAATGCATCTTGAAGTTCTGTAATATTCTCCTGCAATGACTGATAATCAGTCTTATTAATAAATATATGAGTCTGTTCATACCGAAACAATCTTTTCTCCTGAAAAACTAAAAAATCCGACACTTCCTGCAACTTCTTCTTCATCCCTGACACATCATAATCTGAAATATTATCATCTTTCAACATTTTTTCGGCTTCAACCTGTAATTGCTCTTCCACTCTTCTTTTCCTGGACAACCTAAAAGCAGTCCCGAATACTTTCGGATCCTCAATACTATCTGGCACTGGCAGCAAAATATCTTCCTGTATCTTTGCTTCATATATATCAGATTCAATGATTTGACTAACCTGGTTCCTTTCTTGTGCCATATCACCAGCGCAAAGAAAATCTTCAAAAGTCTGTGAAAGTCTATTCCTTACCTGTCTCACTGCTAACTGTTCCTGCTCTTTACTCATCGCTTGATGATCACAAAATTTGATCTGCTTTGGCCACATGATCTTCTGATCTTCAACAAACTGCACAAATTCGAATAAAGAAGCTAAATATGCTGATAATCGACTATTTGTTTGCGTCTTATGCCTATCCCCAATGCAAATCTCACTTTGTAAGTGATCATACATCCAATGAGCCCAACTCACCTTTTCTCCTGCCTCTGCATAGGCTAAAGGTGCAAAATTCTCCCTAGACATAGAATCATATTTAATGATAAAAAATAATCTTTCCAAATACGATTTTAGTTGTTCCCTTCGAGTATAGCTTACATTCCTCATGATATAGTACTGCCGTCTTCCTTCTCGGGGTCCAAAGTCTTTCTTCAAAACCTCCTCCCATCATTTGGGAACTACAACATCATCGTATATAGGTAATTGAAATACTTCTGCAACTAATTCTGGTGAAAATTTTACCTGAAAGGAGAGCTGACCCTTCATTTTCCGCATAATCTCCAACTGACTCTTTACCTCATAATTGCCTCTCCAACGTTCCCATGGCAACATAGCGAACTGTAATAATCCAATTCTTCTGAGCCAATTCTGCTGCAGATCAGACTGTAGGTCAACTTCTACTTTAAAATTTGTGAATGACCCCATAAACGTATGCACACCCTTAGTCTTTGTATATGGTGTTGAAATTGCATCTTCATCTTCCCCTTGTAATGAGCTATCACTTTCCTCTGATGTGGTTTCCTCCCTTCTCACTATCACTTCTCTCTTTCTCATACATCCTCTCATGATTCCTGATTCAAGCACTAATACAGAAAATGCTGAAGAAAATATTATCATGGAAGCCTTTATGTAGAACCCAAAATATTCGTTCCACAAGTGCGAATGCTTGAACTGCCACTTTCTGTAATGATAAACGTACTGACACACATAACACTTTATGCGACTGAATAATATTGTAGTGTGGGTTATCATAAAAATCCTCCACAATCGATTGCCCCACTTATCAATAACCGGCTGAACGAAACTTTCACACATGCCAGAAGAATCATGAAATAAAACACTCATTTGTACCTCAAGAAGATGAAATAGATATTTTATCTTCTCAATACTGCATTGTATAGTGCAAAAACTTTTAACCATACAGTTCTGACAGATTGTACTTTGCAAGATAAGCATTGGTCGACTATTAACTTCGTTTTTCATATTCTCCTCGATGCCTCCGCCGCTTATGGATCTGCTGACGCGGAATACAAGGCATACTCCTTTCGCACACATCATTATTGGCAGACCCAACATATTCTTTAGCTTGTCGACCCTTATTCAACAATACTTCATTATTCATCATTGACCCTGAGCCAACCGATAACGCATTGTTGAACTGCAACTGTAAACCATGTGTCCATTGTAATCGTAAAAATTTACTCAATGTAGTTTTAGACCAACACGAGGTCAAAAAACAATGTACCACCGATAAAAATGTAGAAAAATACACTCTGTTACTGCGATGATCACAAACATTGCTGACGTGTTGTTCTGAGCGACATACAACTTGCACCACATTAGCAGATAGCCAGTCCGAATGCGGCGGCTTCCCTTGAAATAATTTCAACCGAAATCCATTTATGGGCTTGTTTAACCATGTGCCAAACACATCTGCCACACGAAAAGTGCCTTGACCCAAATCTTGGACAATCTGATATGGGCCCTTGTATCTCAATGTGAGCTTTCCTGGATGGGGTCCTAGCTTAGAATTATACACCATCACCCAATCACCTTCTTTGAACTTCACATTCTTATTTACCCAGGCTTGTCTCCACCTTTGAATCACTTCCGTAATATATGCACTTATCAAACGATCCTCCTCCATCTGTAAAAGGTATTTACTCCTGTGTTTAACTGAGACTTCAGGCGACATCTTTTCTGCAGTAACCCTCAAACTTGGAACTACAAACTCCATGGGTACTACTGCCTCCAATCCATATACCAACCGAAAAGGTGTCATTCCTGTCGTCACTTTAAATGCTGTTCTGAATGACCACAAAGCTGAGTCAAGAAACAAATCCCACTTTTTATGATTTTCATGTACCAACTTTTTAAGAATACACATTAAAATTTTATTCGTGCTTTCAGCCTGCCCATTCGCTTGAGGATGATATGCTGTAGTCTATTTATGCACTATTTGATGAAGTCCTGTTAATTCTGAAATCACCTCATTCAGGAAATGAGTACCTCGGTCGCTCACTAACTCAATCGGACACCCAAATCTTGTCATAATATTACGATAAAGAAATTTGGCCACACTTGCTGCCTTGTTATCCTTCAGTGCTACTGCTTCCACCCATTTCGTACAATAATCTGTCGCTACCAATATATAGCTATTACCTCGCTGAGTAGTAGGTTTAATAGGTCCCACAAAATCCATGCCCCATTTTTGAAAAGGATCCAGCGGTAATACCAGATGATCAGTCATACGATCAGAATTATTAGGTTGGCCTAACTTTTGGCAAATCACACAGCCTTTAGCATACTCATGCGCATCTTTTAAAACCTTCGGCCACCATAACCCTGCCTGTAATACTTTCTTTCTGGTAATATTGCCTGACAAATGTCCTCCTGCTGAACCAGAATGTGCTTCATGTAACACAGCTGATTGTTCATAGTCTGGTACGCATCTCCTGATAACCTGATCCACGCCCTTCTTGTATAATGCCCCTGCTATCACCAAATACGGCCTACTTTTAAGAGCAAACTTCCTTCTCTGATCAGGTGAAAAATGTTGTGGTAATACCCCTTCTGTGAGAAACATTAGTAACTTATCATACCACGAATCTGTCTCGATCGCTTGTGCCGTAAACAGTTCAGCATCTGGAAATACATCAAGTACACTAGTGGGTGTTTCTCTTGATTCCAATGGACTAAAATAATCTGCCATCGCATGCTCTTTCCCTAGGGTATGCACAATTACAAAATCGAATTCTTGTAACAAAAGCATCCATCTGGCTAATCGGCCTGTTAATAAGGGCTTCTTGATTAAATAAACCAGAGCCTGATGATCCACATGAAAAATCACTTTATTGCCCAACAAATAATGTCTAAACTTGCTAAGGGCATACACCATCGCCAAAGCTTCTCTTTCGGTCATCGGATAATTTCTTTCACCTGCAGCCAATACCCTGTTGGCATAATAAACAGGTCTATACCAACCTTTATCTTTCTGTTGCATCAAAACTGCTCCTACGGCCACATCTGATGCATCAACGAATATGTGAAACGGCATTGACCAATCAGGTGGTTGCAAAATAGGTGCCACCGACACCATCTTTTTTAATAACTGAAATGCCTTCTCTTGAGCTTCCACCCATATAAATGGAATATCCTTCTTGGTCAAATGCGCTAGTGGTGAGGAAATGTTTGCTAAATATCTTAAGTATCGGGAATGCCACTTAATTTGGCCTACAAACCACATTACTTCTTTAACGTTGGTCGATGCCTTAGTTGTACGGATAGCTTCGATTTTCTTAACATCAATCGCCATTCCTACTTGTGAGATAACATGGCCCAATAAAATCCCACTTCTTACCACAATCACACTTTTAAACGGATTCAATATCATCCGAAACTGCCGACATCTTTCAAAACATGCTTTCAGGTGTAGTAAGTGCTTAATCATTTCACCGAAGACTGAAAAGTCATCGACAAATACCTGCATGAAGTCCTGAAGATAAGGCTCAAACACTTTATGCGCCACATAATTGAATGATGGTGGTCCATTCTTCAAACCAAAACTCATTACGGTAAATACGTAAGCACCAAATTTGGTAATAAATGTTGTTTTATGCTGATCCTCCTCAGCCACACTGATCTGATTATAACTGGAAAATCCATCCAAGAAACTATACATTTCACGGCCGGCAACTGCATCCAATACTGCATCACAAAACGGCGTAGGAAACGGGTCTGTAACCATTGCCGCATTTAGCTTTCTGTAATCAATGCAAATTCTGAGCTCCCCGTTCTTTTTAGGGACCACTATAATAGGAGGTAGCCAAGTCACCTGATTCACCGGTTTGATAAATCCGACTGCCAACAACTTATCAATCTCTTCCTTTACTTGTTTAGCAAAATTAGGATTCATTCTATATCTTTGTTGTGCCATAGGTACTGCATCCGCCTTCAGATTAATCCTATGTTGATGCAACTGCGGATCTATACCTTTTACTTGAGTATAGTCCCACGCAAACACATCCACATACTCTTTAAGCAAGCAAATAAGAGCCTCCTTAAACTTTCCTTCCAATGTTTTACCAATCCGCACCATCTTGGGTTCAGCTTCTGTTCCTAAATTAACCTCTTGAAGCTCTTCCTCCTTCACGCGCACAGAACCTGCATACTTCTGATCATAAATCCTTTCCATTCGCATAATTATCTCTTCCTCCTGTTGTTCCATCTGCTGCTGCACCGGAACCTTCATACATTGATCAAATATTTTTTGTAACTGGGCACCTGCCACCTGTTCACCAGGAAGTGACTCTTCTTCGTTTGGCCCACCACTATAATCCTTACTTAATACTCCTTCTATATCAACTTCTAATACTGGCACCACCGTTGGGTTTTCTTGCAAAAACTTTTCCTCTTCATCGTCTTCAATCTCATCTGCTAAATTAATAGACTGAGCCATCAACGGTTTTTCCTGTACCGACATATTTTTCCGCCCACGCATGGGAATTGTCACTTCCTTTTTACCCTTGGTAATCATTACTACATTCAAGCCCCAATCCTGCTTAATTTTAGCAAGCCGAAACCAAGGTCTTCCTAACAACATTTCATACGGGTGCGCTGACTCCGTCATTCGGATGACTACAAAATTGACCATGAATGTCATACCGGAAATAATAATTTGTTGTTGCTTCAGAATGCCAACAGGCTGGACTCGTGTTTGATCCACCATTTTGACCTGAAAAGGGGCTGGAGCCAATGCCCCTCTTCCCATTTCAATAAAAATATGTTCAGGTAATATATTTACCCCTGATCCTCCATCTAGCAATACTTCGGCAAAACTCCGCTTATT
The DNA here is from genome assembly GCA_020310875.1 of Ceratopteris richardii. Classification (NCBI taxonomy): domain Eukaryota; kingdom Viridiplantae; phylum Streptophyta; class Polypodiopsida; order Polypodiales; family Pteridaceae; genus Ceratopteris; species Ceratopteris richardii. The sequence continues at coordinate 22,220,868 of CM035411.1, forward strand.
GTACTGCACCTGAATTACTGGTACGACAAAATCCACATCTGCTGGATCAATACTGTTGGCCGAAATTGAAGGGATCGTCCTACTCCTGGGCTCGGTCTGATATCCAAGTAGCTTTCTCAACAATTTCTCGTGAAAGACCGGTACTAAAGATAACAACTGATGCAAAGACAACTGTAACGGTGCACTAATGATGTCAGCAAACCAGTCATTTGCCAAGTCTTGTTTACACTGAGCCTGATCCTCCTCCATCATGGGCGGTACCAACTTCACACCCTTTTGTCTCTCGGTCCGGTCGTCACCCTTTACTAGATTAGCAGGCTCGTCTCGAACCTGCTCCAAAACCTTATCTCAAATTTGCCTTTATGCGTGCCAATCAATAGGGCCTTTATTTTTTGATCTAGTGACCGCCAATACTTCAACCTCTGTATTTTTTCCACATTGTGTACCATCACACTGCCCTTGGTTGTTACCATGCATTCGAGCAGATGTACTGGGTGCATCAGGGGTCCTATCGACTTGTTCTGGCATTCAATCAGCATGGCATTTGCCTGAGCCGCCTGTTGCCCCTGTTGTTGATGTTGTCCCTGCTGATTATGCTGGTTATACCGAATGACAGGTATACCCCTTTCTTCACGATGCTTTACCCACAAAGGGCAATTCGGCCCTATCCAATGATCAGGCGTACCTGACTCCATTTTTGAATCCGATCCAACCTCTGAACCAGAATCAGACTGCTTCTTTTTTGCTCGTCCAAACCTTCTTTCAACACGCGCTGCTGCTAATACTAAGACATCAAAACCATTCGTAATGTCCACACTAGCCACCGCATGTCTGATGGTGCTCCTTAATCCTTTCAAAAAAAATCCTGCCAACATCTCATCAGTAGGTCGTTCATTACCTTGCAGCCTGTCCATTAAAGCCTAAACTTCTGAGCATAGTCTTCCACTAGCATAGTCTTTTGTCTGATAGCCCTCAACTTCCTTAATACATCGGAAGGCGCCTTTTCTTTTCTAAACCGTTGCAAGAATGTGATTTTTAAATCATCATACGTAGCAAAATGGGTAATGCCATATTGACTGAACCAGCTCATGGCTCGTCCTTCCAACGTGGCTGCAAACTGTTGAAGTTTAATATCGTCACCATAGAGAGCTGGATATCCATTTGCTGTCCATTTTATTTCGAATTGAGCTACATGGCAATCAGCATCTTCCTTAGAGGTTCCACTGAAATGAGCGGCCTTGACTTTGGGATTTGGAGGTGGTTGAGCCATTGGCTGTGGTTGAGGTGTGCGCCTAGTTCTATGACCGATCGCCCTTGCAAGTGGGTCAAACTGGAGTCGTCTTCTTACCCCTACAGCTGTTTCTGTGAGAAATAACGCACCAAGTATGCCGCCCACTAACCTGGCCTCTACTACACTTGTTTCCCCCTGTTCGTCGTCAGTGCCCAGCGCTTCCTGCTCCTGGGCCTCGTACCACTCGTAAAAATCTGAGGATGTCTCCACATTCGCTGCTCTTGCCTGTGCCCTTGTAAAATATACCTTACTAAAGGGATTTCGCCTGCCCCTCATTCATTTCTTGAGGCGGCTTCAGCCGTACAGTAGGATCGCCAATTGTGTTGAGGGTTCTCCGGTTGAACACAACATCGTCTAACTAGCAAAATCAGATTTTGCTATTCTTTCCCATTGTGCACTGATCTTTACTTCCCCAGATATTCCACCGAAAATGTCTCTTATAGCCACCGAAAATGTCACCAGAACATCACCGGAATATCACCGTAATATCACCGGAAACATTCATTCTGATAGTTTTCTGCTAATTCAGAATTTACACAGTCTTGCTACACTTTATTCTTGCAACAGATTTACAGATTTCCTTTTTGCATTCACATGTATTTCAAGTCAATTGCATTCTGACACAGTACAGTCTAAGTCACTCAAACAGACTTAACCGTAAATAGAAGACTTTCAGCACTATAACTGTGTTGCGTAGACATTTGGTTGATTATTCATTGGTAAACGCAACACCAAAAATACAGATTGTTGTGTTGTAAAGATTAGAACTTCAGTATCAGAATTTGATTAAGCCGCAAAGATCTTCATTCAATCGTTATCTATAGACTGGTTTTTTATTGTAGAACCTAGTCTTTTCCGGTCCTGACAAAGGAACTCCTTCTTCTTTGACTTCGTCTCACAGTTGACGCACCTACACTTCTTGCACCCTCGTGTCTCTTCTGATCATTGCGTCTTTACGTCTCGTACTTTTCCTCCTCTTCCTGTTGTCGCGTCTTCATCGACCTTCTCTTTCTTCTTTTTCAAGGTTTTTGTGTCTTCGTTCTTTGTCTATCTTCTCCCTCTTCTTCTTACGGTTGTTGCTAACTCCTTTCTTATAACTTCCCCTTTTCTTGCGATACATCCTTATAAATCTCTGCATAGTCGTCTTTTTCTTTTTATTCTTATTTTATTTCTCCAGGTTTCCCTGCCTTCAACAGTCAATGGTGGCTCGTTAACACTTTGTTCATTTGATTGATGTTTTCTCCAATACAACTTATCTCCGTGCTTTTTTTTTGGGCCTTGCCTTGAATGATGTCCTTTGTGGGGGCTCATCATCAGATATAGAAGGGGAAGATTGCAATTCTTGTGTTACATCCCTCTCTTGTTGTGAAGCTTCATTCCCCCGTGATGGAATGCTACCAGATTGTGTCCTTGCAACTAAGTTTCATCTACAAGAGTGGCTTGTGGTTCGACGCTTCTTGTGGGGTGTCATCCATGGTGGGCACTGAGTACCTTGCACATGGCTAGGGTAGATGACATGATCCTTTCTAGCAATCTGCTTTGTGCGTGCCATTCTCTTAGGATGTAAAGTGGTAAAATGAAGAGGGACACCTTTATTTAATGCCTTTCACTTAAAATTTGTCCTATTCATGTTTAAATGGATAGAAATTAGTTTTAAAGCATTAAAAGAATATTAAAAAAAACATTGAATTTTTATTTGAAGAGAAAAGATTAATAAAAACCTTGAGAAATGTTTTGATAAAAAATAAATCATTTTAAGAGTTGGGAAACTATTTCAAAGCAGAACCCTTGCAGATTCTCTGTGCACGCCATTCGGCATGATATAGTGGTCCTGATGATGATGTCCACTTCTAGCCTGCAATATCATGTTGCATCTTTCTTGTAATCTTTGCTATTCATGACTCAGATGCTCGTTCCATTACATATTTTCTAGCAAATGTCGTACAAAGAAACTAGTTGAACATTTCTTCTAAATAGTTTGATTGTTGTAGATCCCCCCATGATGGGTGTTTTTAAAGTAAACACCTCTAGCCCTATAATGTGACTTCTCCATTCTTTGTGTACTAAAAATGTCGAGTGATCCATATCGATTCATAAAATATGCTCCATGTGCAAAAAGAATATGCTATGGTCTGGTCAATAAGATATACACATGGTATTTAAGACCAAATAAAAAATGTAAGCAAAACTTACTATGTAATGTGTAATGTTGCTTTCTCGTCGATAAGATGAGTGACTGTGTAAACTCCTTCAAAGTCACTTGGAATGATTCTTGTTGTGAAGGATTAGTGGAAACCAAACCGATCAAATGTAACAATTGATCTAACGATGACCAAACCTTCTTTCGCTTATTAATGAGATCAACTTGACTATCATTCTTTGTCGTAATCGAACAGAGGTCCTTCCATGCTCCCATTTCCCATCATCTTTACTATTCACATCTCTTTTAAAGAAATGTCTTGCCCACTTCATAGTCATTGAAACTTGTTGTAAAATATCCTCAGACTCACCATACTTCTTAACAACTAAAGATACATGGCCACCATGACAACCAATAGAATTCAAAATATCTTCTTTTTTTGGATTGCTATTGTAGATCTTTCTAGTTGTTTCATTGCAAATGAATATTCAACATGGATCTTCCAAAGCCTATCAAAGATCCTCATGAATGCATGCAAAGTAGAAAAGTGGACATTGACTAATGGAAATGGAATAATGGGGATCCAATCATTGCTTATTTTATCACGAGTCAGTTTGTGTAACATTGGATACCTCAAAAGTGATATCTCCCATTCCCTATGATTCCATGAGTCTGTTTCATCAATTTCTTTAGAGTCATCAACTTTCATCAATGTCCTTGCAGGTTTAGACTATCTCTTAGATCCTTTGTAACCTTGTGTACAATATGGGCAAGGATAGAGAGACAATGCTCCTTGTTTACAACCTAACATGCATTTTATACTCTTATGGTCTCCACCCAAATGCCATTCCACCTCCAAATCACCTATATCATCTATAGAAAGCTTTTGCCCATGTATTTGAGAAGAGATTACGTTTGTAATCCATGGAGTTCTATTAAACATCCATGAAGTAACATTGTTTGTTTATTTGGGAACTTCTATAACACCTAACCATGACATATCTCTCTCTGATTACACACTCTAAGTAAAATGGGAAGCGGATCCTAAAGTTTCATCACTCATTGCATGGTCCATAACTTCATTCATTAGCGTCACACTCAACCTTTTCAGTCACCAACCCTTTATGTTTTGGCACACATCAAGCTTTAGTATGAACTTTAACTTATCATTACAGTCTGCACAAAAGAGAAAACATTACCTTAATTTGACACTTGAATGCAATAAAACTTCAACACCAAATAAAACGTAGTAGGGCTACCTTTGGTTGTTGAACTATAAAATTGAACCATTAATTGTTGAAGCTTCGGAAGATCCAAAAATATATGTTGAATTTGGTGTAATTAAATCCTTGTATAGATAGGATCTTTGATTACTTCTTGGGGATATTTGGATGATAAACAAAGGTAGGCATAGTGTCTCCTATGAATAAATATTATCCAACAATACGAGTCACATCCTCATTAGAAGTTTTTTTTATAGGCACTTTACATGGGCATGGAAATATACTTTGAGAAATACCTTGTGCTTGTAACGCTTGCATTAGAAGGGTGTACATTGTAGTATGCCCATTTTCGCTGATGCTTGCTTGGTCACATATTGTCTGCACATCTTGCACTTTGATAAGGTTTTTTAACTTCTCTCAAAACTTAGCTTCAACAACAACTCTAATACAATTTCCTATGGGTGTGTCTATAGCAAAAGTGATTCCTTTGCTATTTATACAACTATTGATCGACTTGAATTGGTCTTGTGTTGTTGATGAAGCACTTATGTCTTGAATAAATGACCTAGACAATGAAA
>CM035411.1:22958599-22966099 GCA_020310875.1 Ceratopteris richardii
TGAACGTCACGCCTGGATGAGTTGACTACCTCGATGGATCCGCTTGCGGCTGTGAAAGAACTTTGCCTCCTCACCTATGCTGATGTGTAAAAGATTAGAACCTTGGTTTTACCAAGATTCATTGATAGTCCTCTATGTGTGCAGAAGTCGTCTAGACCGTGTAAATGATGCTGTAGACCCTCTGCAGACTCTGAAACCAAGACAATATCATCAGCATATAAAAGAATATGGACCATGGTCCCTCGTACCTCAATGCCATCCCCTCCCTGTTGCTGTATGAAGTCCACTATCTCATTAATGTATAGCCCAAAAAGTGTGGGTGAGAGAGAGCACCCTTGCTTCACCCCGATGGTGCTAGCAAGTGAATCTGATAGGCCGCCAAGACATCTCACTCTACCTGATACTCTCTCGAATAGGGCGTAGATCCCCCATGAGATGAGCCTCGATGTCGAGTAGGCGTATGAAGAGTCTCTCCCCGGGGACTGTGTCAAAGGCTTTGCGAAAGTCCACAAGGCAGCAATATAATCTCCATTTCGTCACTCCAGCCTGGTCAATCAGGTATCTCAAAGTGAAGATGTGGTCTATGGTAGAGTAATCTCGTCTAAATCTTGCCTGTCCTTGAGCTCTCATACCCTTCCCCTTGGCGAGGGTGCTCAATTCTCTCTCTAGTAGTGCCCCACATAGCTTTGCCAGTGTGGGGCCAAAGAAAAAAATTTGGTTAAAGGGTTAATCTTCCACTAGGTGAAACCCAAATTGATGGTCAAATTGTTTGTCCAACTTGGTAAAAAAATAACCGAAATTCGGCGTGAAGATTTTTACATATTCTTGTAGTGTTCAAAGAGAGCTTTCTAACCGTATATGATACTTATCTATTGAATTTTATTTACCCTTTGAAAGTCAAACCCTAATTTCTAGTCAAAAGTCCAAAAGCAAATTGAAAAACATCTTTTATATCAATGGTCTAGTGTTAGAGTTACAATAAGCCATGATCCAATGGAGGAGATTCTATGCACCTCTCGGTGCTAGTTTTTTCGTTAAAAATAAAAGCGAAAGCTAGATTTTTGCCACAGATTTTTGTTAAGGATTTGTGCCTTATATAAAGCATCACTTGAGCATTGTAACTATAGCTGCTTTTGGAGAATTCCAGTTTTCCCATGAGCATTGTAATTTTTAGTCCTTCCTTTAGGAGTAGTGTAGTGTGTGGGGAGCTAGTATTTGCTCCTTTATCTATTTGTTGTCTGTTGTTCCCCCTCCTTATTTCTTACTCTCTCTCTCTCTCTCTCTCTCATTTTGAGTTAATTGTGACTTTGTTTCTCTGGTGCTCCTTTGGAATTGCATTTTCCCATTGCCACTCTTTTGTGTTTATGGAAGTAGGTGCTTCCATATCTTCAATGGGATCCCAAATCTATTCCTGTGGCAGCTCCTTGCTCTACAAATCTTTTTATTCGTCTTTATCATGCACACTTTTTGTAACTTTCACCCTTGGATTTGCTGCTCATTATTTGCACAAGAAAGGAGGAACTACCTTGGATCATTGCTTTTGTAATCAGGCCTAATTACCCTTCTTTTCCTTCAACACGTACATCATTTTCCATTCGTTTATTTGCAATCTCATGTAAGTGTTTCTTGCTTATTCTATCCGCATCCATTGAGAAGAGGATTAAAAATTACGAGTCCTTAAGTGTTTTAAAGCATCTGCTGTTCGTACTATTCTATGTTCTCACCTAGGAGGGATTTTGCATTGATATGTAATAGTTGATGGAGCCCTGCAGAACTGTCTCGCTGGTGGAAGCATAGGTGCACTAGTGTTTGGGAAAAAACATCTCCTGTTTGATCATCATATATTTTTGTGGGGGGTCAATATCAAAGGAGTGTGTTCGTGTGGATTACTCCAGCGAAACTTGATTTTTGGTTTGCATGTACTACTTTTCGTGTCACAGATGTGGAGCATGGGTTGAGACTTTGCATCATACTTTTTAGATTTGCATTATATCAACAGCTAGTTGGATAATATTTTGTCAAGCCATTCACCAAGTCCTGCTTGTACCTTTTTTATTCCAAGTCACTTTTGGATTGCACAGACATTGCAATCTGGATTCGATGGGGTTTTTTTGATAATTTGAAGTTTTTTTTTCTTTGGTACATATAGTGATGTGGGAATGTATTCGTTTTTATATAATGTCATATGTTCCTGCGTTCTATTCCAGCCCGACCGCCAGGAAGATGTTTGATTGCTGCTGCCCAGGCATTGTTTCCGACCTTCATCTGAACCTACTTTATATTGTCACGATCATTTTTTAGGCTTTTTACAGCCTCTGTTTTTGTCCCTTGAATGATATAGGTCTATGCCTTTCATGTGTGCAAATTAATGTATACTGTACAGTGTAGGCTGTAGTCTGTATTCATCTGTTTACAGTCTCTTCATTGTCATCTTAAGTTGGCAGTTTCTGAGATTAAAAGTTATGCACTTTCATTGTGTGTTCGAGATCATCGTAGTATTGAAGAGGAGAAGTAAATAATCTGCTTGCTAGAGTAATGCTGGCTAGTTAATGTGTTTCACACTGCAGAGCAGCTGGGACACGATCTAGAGTTATTTGCACAACATGCAAATCGCAAATCAATCAATATTGATGATGTGATCATTGCAGGTATGATTTTGATCTGTTTAAGGCAAGTAGCAGCTGAATGTTTATACAGTGATGATCATCTTGACTGACTGTTAAGATGTGTGCTTGTATGTACACACACACGCGCGCACACACACACACACACACACACACACACACACACACACACACACACACACAACATTATGGTCAAACTTCAGAACAATATATGCTTAGAGGTGACTCAGCTGGTACTTATGGGAATTGTCTTCTTGCATGCAATCTTGAAATAAAATAACAATTGTTGGAAAACAATGTCAGAATGCTCAAAAATGCCAAGAATTCCAGCAACACTAATTTTGGTACTCTGTCGAAATTGGGTCAAAGATGATTAAAATATTTTATTGCACCGTTGGAAAGTACTCAATGAGAGCTTTCTAATGATACATAACAAAACACTTCACCATTTGGCATCAGAAAGTCAATCAAAAGTCAAACCCTAAATTCTGCTTTTCATATGCTTTTCACATTAAAAATAATCAATGGCTTAGATTAAAGATCTGAAAAGCACATGAAATTAATGGTTGAGGATAAACGACCAGCTTTATGTCTTCTAAAAGCTAGGCGACTAACAAAAGCTGCCCCCACGTAATATTTTCACCATAGACAGCTTTACATATGCTTTTAGTAGCCCATGGCTATATAAAGAGAACCTCATGGAGTTATTGAACAATCAACTGAATAGCTACTCAAGCTACAAGCTCTAGGGTGAAGAGCTAGGAGGAGTCAAAAAGAGTATTTGCAGATTTGAAGGAGTTTTTTGACAGATGATCCTTGTTTTTCTTCACACTTCGTAGTGTGCATGCTGATTTTAGAGAGGAGTAGTACTTACTTTAGGGTTTTTTGAATTTTCACATGGTGCCGCTGTACTAGGTGTTTACTTATTACTTCATCGCAAGAAATGACAATTGCTTCTCTTCTATATCATAGAAGACTTAATTTTAGATTAGAGTTTGCTTTATTGACTGTTTCGAACAATCCATATCCTTATTTTTATACACATTCAGTCACATAATACCTCTTAGACACTTTCACTCTACATTTTTTATCTAGTACCCTTATATTCAGTTTCACTATTCAGTTTTTGTATCTTACACATATTGTATAGTGACAATTTGCATTTATTACTGTGTGTAGTACATTTCGCATTTATTATTGTGTGTAATACATTTTGGGGCACTTTTATAATTGTCTTCTCATCTCTCTATAGTGTCATTTATCTCTCTTGATCAAGTTAAGGTGTGTAATGTGCTAAGGTCAAGTTTTGGAAAAATCTTGATTAAACCTTTGATGAGTTTTTGGGCTTACCACACTTCCAACATTTGGTATGAGAACAAAGTTGACATACACCCTTAACTCAAGATGAGTGACTATATAGATAGACTTAAGCAAGAAGATAAACTTGATGGAATGTCTAATTATTCAATGTGAAAATTTATGATGAAGAATTTGCTAGTTTCCAAGGACTTGTGGAACATTATCAATGGCAAGCACGCGAGACAAAGAGAAGGAGACGTAGATTTGACTTCTTCATCCAAAATATAGTACGAACGAGAGAAGGGAATGAATCGTTTAATTCGTTTAGCTCGTTCAAACTCAAAATAAAATTTGGGAATTTTATCCATTTGGAGAGAATTTTATTTTTTTACATATAAATTTTATATATATCAAACCATAAAGCCTTCGGGTTGCAATGAGAAAGAACTTAGAAGCCTCCATGCTCAACTTTGATAAGTTATAAGTTTCATGCTTCACAAACTTCATAATTAGAACCTGAATCATACGATCTTAAGAGCTTAAAAACTCGTCCCAAATTGGATAAAATTTGTCCTCACGAATTAATTTGTGCCAGATTTTTTTCAAATTTTATTTAGAGGCAATAATTCATGAAGTTTTTACACTATGATCCAAAAGGGCTACGACTCCGATTTTTGCTTAGTAGACTCAAGAGGAAGAAGAGGAGATTACATCTTAAACCACATATAAAGGGAGATAGAGGGAGAGAGATGCGAATTCAACCTACAGAAGAGCAGTTCATATGGAATTCTAGAGGTTCACAAACACTCTCATTTATTGCTATGGGAGTCAAAGAGGCATATCATTCCACATACTAGGTCATGCAGAAACTCTCGTCATACTTGGTTGGAATTGGAAAATCTCTATTAGAGGAGGAACCTTATTAGGAAAGCTCAATCTCAGGAGAGAGTTAGCCACCACAAAGATGAAAGTTGATGAGTTAGTTTAGTCACACATTTTGAAGCTCAAAGACTTACATGATCAATTATCTAATGTTGGACTTACTATACATGATGATGAGATGGTGAACGCCTTGATAGATTCACTTCCATCTATATGTCGTTCATTTGTTATTTCTCTTTCTCTCTCCACAATAGAGAGAGAAGTATCATTTAAAGAGTTGCAATTCCTGTTATTTCAAGATGAAGCCCAACAGAAGAGTATGGAAGAGAATGATGAAGCCATGGTATCATCATCCAAAGGAAAGAAGAAGGAGACAACAAAGAAAAAGAAGTGTCAACAGAGAAAGAACGAAAGTATGTCTTCTACTTCTAAGTCTTCATCCACTACATCTACACCATGTAGGATCAATACTTCAATCACTCTAAAGTGAAGTGTACACATTACATAACAGAATGCAAAAAGAGATTTTTAATGACAAGAAAACATCGTTGGATAATAATGCTGAAGAAGGTTGAAAACCTAAGTCTTCAAATGAAGAATCATATGCATGTGTCAATATTGAAGAAGTAGCTTTTGATCAAGCAATATTAAATGAAGTCTCAGAAAATCCTTTGATTTTTGATTTTGGTGCTACTCAGCATATGAAAGGTTGCGAGAAAGTATTTTCTTCCCTTACTAACTCTACTAAGCATATGAAAGGTTGCAAGAAAGTATTTTCTTCCCTGACTAACTCTACAAGAATAAGGGTGACCATAGCAAATGATTATGATCATGATGTTATAGGTGTTGGAGAGTAAACTAAAAGTCAAGAGCAGATGAAAATTTCACTATTTCTAATGCTCTATATGTACCAGAAATGAAGATGAATTTGTTGTCCATTTCTACTTTCTTATCAGAAAGTAACAAAGTCATCTCTTAGAAAGATTCATGCCAGATCCTTGCTCCAAATGGAGTGCAGTTTGTTTTGCAAGGTGAAAATAGAAATGGAATATTTATTTTGTCCAAAATTAGTCATGCTAATGTTGCAAGGTCACACCTAAGAAGAACATGAAGTTATGGCATGATAGATTTGGCAATATCAATTACATAGCTCTCAAGATTTTTAAATATCAAGGTATGGTGGAGAGTCTTTCCACTTTCGCTTTATTAGATAATGTAGAAGCATGTAAAGGATGTCTTGAAGGAAAGCTTCACAAGCTACTATTCAAGAAGCATCAATACATCATAACTACCAGAAAATTGCAAATCATACATTCAGATGTTAATGGACCTATGAGAGAAGATTCTATTCAAGTTTTTAGGTATTTGTTATATTTATGGATGATTTTTTTAAAGATATTCTTGGCTTTTTGCTGAAAGCAAAATGAGAAGTTTTTCCTACTTTCAAGTTCTTAGCTGAATTTTTCTTTATGTTTTCAAAAGGTACAGATTGGTTGCGTACCTTAAAAATCATTCAGTACAAATGTACGTTCCATACGTACTGTATTTGTATCATACCTTACGTACCTTTCCACCTTGGGTTAGGAAGACTTAGAGTGGTATGAGGGCAATCTATCATTTAGTCCTATATGGATTTGGAGTCACTTGTTATGGGACTTTGTTCTATATTTTAGAGGATTCTATGGTTTATTATCTCCATTATAGTATGGTAAAGCTTATGACCTTGGCACTTTCCACTTACTTTTCATATTATTACTCCATAGAGGATACATCATATGGACTTAGGTCATTTTGATGATATTATATGTCATGGGAGCAAAGTAACATGGGGACGCGTCCCGGGGTCCTAGGGACGCCGGGACGCCGTCCCCAACCTTCAAAAAGCTGGGATGCCAAGTGGGGACGGGGGACGTCCCGAGTTGCTCATGTGTAACAGCGTTCCGTCCCGGGAACGCGTCCCGAGGACGGGGGACGGTGACAGGACAGTATGGGGATGGCAAAGATCGGCAGGTGTTTTGGAGGGAGAGTTTTTTGAATTTTGAATTTAGTTTTCAGTTTTGGTATGTACTTGTTGATTGTTGAACATTCAATTGACCAACTTTAAGGAGCAAATGAATACATCTTCTCACAGTTACAAAGATGAGAAAGGAAATAAGGCTTAAGCATATGATATAGTGTATAGATGAGAGAACATATGTAAGAGAGGGAATGGCTATTTCTAGCAGATCTTATACTTGCAAAATTGGATGTGTGACGGATGTCAAACATGATTCGTCTTAGGTTTAGTTCTTGAACAACACATGAAGTTTTATCCTAGACTATACAAGTGTTAGAAACATCATAAACATGCCAAAACAAGTCAGTTAAAAAAGCTAAATACATGCATGAAAAAAGTGAAAACTACCTCATGCTTTGCTAGAAAAGTGAAGGCTAGGATCCCACTCAAGACAGGACCCTTGAGAAATGCCTCGAGATATTAAATCAGCATAATCAAGAAGTTCAAGATAATAAGAAAGAAGACATAGAGGAGGCTTCAACCATGATGGGAGTAAATGGATAGTGGTCGTTGGAGGAGATTTCAGTGATGGACCATGGTAGCATTTGACACATAATGGTTGTTCCAGTTGAAAGAAGATACAAAATGATAGAATGAACAAGGAGCGTGAATAAGAGACATTTATCCCATTTTATTTTT